>CP137671.1:609896-628883 GCA_037976565.1 Mesocentrotus franciscanus
ACGCCCTTGACCGAATTTTAATTCCCTCATTAATATAGTCGTAATATTTTTTTAACTCTTTCCTACTATCTTCTAAAGCTTTAATTTTATCATTATCTTCTTTTTCTGAAAGATCACTTTCGAGCGAATTAATTATTTGTTCTAAAGTGTCAATTTTTTCTTTCCGTTTCTTTGCTAATTTTCTTGAATATTTCTTTGTAAAATTACAGATTTTCATCTTTATAAAATCCCACAAGACTCTCTTATCTTTAATGTCTGATTTAAGTTCTTCCTTTAACTTAAATATTTCTTCCTTCATCAACCTAACATATTCTCTATCTGTACATAATTTTTTGCAAAATTATCACAAACTGGCTTATTATATAAATGTAAATAGATTGCCGAATGGTCTGGAGCTATGGAAGGTACTATACTACATTTCACTACTATTTCTTGTAATTCAGCCGAAATAATCCAATAATCAAGCCTGCTTTGCATGAATGGAGTTAATCGTCGGTACGTAAACTGTCTTTTCATACCATTGAATTCCCTCCAAATATCAATCAATTTATGTTTGTCTAAAAAGTCATCAAAGTGCTTATCAAAATTAGTACGAAGTTTCTTTGTTGCTGTCCCATTGTAATCTAATTCATAATTTCTTATAAGGTTAAAGTCTCCTCCTATTATCACAAAGTTCCCCTCACTTTTAATCGCGTTTAGATCTTTTTCAAAGTTTACCAAAAAATCAATTCTCTCTATATCATTTCCTCTGACGGGAAAATATACATTAATAATCACAATTTCTATGCCCTGTAAAACACATTTTAGCATAACATATCTACCATATTGATCATAAACAGCCGTTAACACCGTTAAATCTAAGTTTCTGTTTATTAGTACCACAACGCCTTTACTATGTGCTGTACCATGGCTAAAATAACAGGTTCCATCCCACATCTCTTTCCATTTATCTTCAACATCTGGCGTACTAAAAGTTTCTTGTAAAAAAACAACATCTGGATATTTATCTTTACACCATCTGAAAATGTTCGTTCTTTTTTCTTTATCTCTTATTCCTTTTACATTTAAGGAGATAAAATTGGCTGAAAGGGTCAGCTTTTTAAAATCCATGGCTGTAGTACACATATTCATCATTATCATCCCATGTTAAAAGGGATAGCAGGATAATTACATTCTTTAGTAAAAGGACGAAAAACCATTGAATAATTATTAATTGTATTTGAACATCTGAGGACCGGAGATACACGCTTCCATTTACATTCCTACTTAAACACGTACACATCCACCCATACACATTCACCCAACCACTTACCACATTCCCCATTACATAACACACATTCTCAACACACAAATAAAATGCACTACACACACTCGCAGTTACAACACTCGAAAGACATACATTAGATATATTAAAAATCCAATCATGTCCATCGAATCGAAAAACATTCAACGAGTATAAATACACACACAATTCTGTGAACATTATATGTCCATCGACCAGCAAGGTGGAGCCCTCTCCACCTAATTTTACTACGTACAAAAATTTTTTTTTTTTTAAATCAACAACAAAACAAACATGAGCGTACTATTTATAAATCCCTTGAACTTTCAATGTTATTATAAAGCATGATCAACTTCTGCATTATTCCTTCATCTACATATTCAATCCTATTGTGCACCGAGACCAACTCCTATACATTATTCATTCGAATCGGCCGTACACGCCGAACCGATAGATAAAAAGAAAGGGAAAAAAAAAAAATTTAAATAGAAGTAGAGGGAAGAAAATTTCTTCCTCCCCTTTTCTCTCCCTTTTTTCCTTTTTTAATTTGGGACATACTAAACCTATAAGCCCAGATTTGAACTAAGACTTTAAAATATTCTTTGAAATAATGACGTCAATCCTCCTCTTTTCATTGTCCTGTTCTATCATTCCCCTGCTCACGTGTTATCTTCTATAGCATACTGGTTAAAGAACTGATTCTATAATAAACCACGCCCATAAAACCATTCTGCCACGACGACCACACGAGCTCAGAGCGTTGGTATCCACAAACTGGTTAAAGGACAGGCTCTCATTCTTGCCACGCCCATGAAACCAGCCATGTCAATTATGACGCTCACTCCGTCGCCGTAGTTGAGAGTCTAGATTCCCACATTCATTGTCAGTCAAAACCTGTAGCAGGCCTACATCTTAATAACAAATTTCAATCTATTATCATTGTGTAAAATACCTTGACACTCTTCATTACATACATTGTAAAACCTGTAGCAGGCCTACATCTTCATAACTAATTTCAATCTATTATCATTGTGTATAATACCTTGACACTCTTCATTACATACATTGTGCGTGACTTATAAGCCCCAAAACCAAACGTAACCCCATGGCATTGTAAGCACAGGGCATAATGTCCAAAATAACATGTGGTTCAATGTCTACATTCCATTTATAAAATTCCGGCTGGCAAATAAACTGAGTACCTCGTCTATTAATTCCACTAACTAAAAAAACAAAAAAGAAAAACAAAACGAAATACCTGTGTTATCATCCATGACAAAACTAGTTGATGGACTGATTATATAATACACCACACCCATAAAACCATTCTGCCACCACGATCACATAAGCTACATGAAGATCACCTTTCTCGCACATCCGCGCAGGGCATTGGTATAAAACCAACTGGTTAAAGGACAGGCTTTCATTCTTGCCACGCCCATGAAACAAGTTATATCATGAAGTTGTTACTGAAATTCTTTCATCCATTGTCAGGCAAAACCTGTAGCAAGCCTACACCTCAAAGTATAAAAATCAACCTATTGTCACTGTATCAAATACCGTGATCGTTGCATTCCCAAGAAAATAAACAATACCCTCCCAATGGCTTTTTAAAGCACGGAATTACGTCTAAAGTAACTTGTGATTCACACATCTGCACACCATTTAATAAAAATTCCGGCTAACAATTAACACTAATAATTCCAGTAGTTAAAAAAAAATTTAAAGAAGAAGAAATTACCACCTTTTCTATATCCACATTACTAAGGCTCCCCAACGACCTCAAATTATGCACCACACCTGGCATACAAAGCCCCGCCAGCAATAATGTTAGAAAGGAGAGGGAAAAATGTCTGGCTAGCCTCATTCAAGCTCCAGGCCGTCAAGTACCTTTTCTTAAAATGCACGAATGAAATTGGAATATGTGTAAGCAAACCCTTCCTTATTGCAGTATAAAAATGCTGCTAATTCCCCACTCTTACATAAGTAACTGCTCCAGTAATAAAACTTTCAAATTAAACAAAAACAGTATCCTTCTTTCCCCATCACATTCTGATACTGCACTGTTACAAAAAAACACCAAAAAAAAACAACAGAAAACAACCCTCTAATTTATCATCATAATGTTAATGTACTATAAACAGACAAAACGATAGTTACTTCCTCTGTTTCATTTAAAGTGCAGCTTAATCATTTTACCTTGCGTTTGGGAAAGGAAATGAGTTATCATGTATATATATATTTTTTAAACAACGAAAAACACACACAACTGAAATTGTTCATAGGAATCTCTCCATATATCAAATAGAAACAGAAATAAATGTTTCCATCAGTTAATTATCATACTTCTTTCTTCCTTTCCAATAGTCTTTAAAGCAGAAAATGCATGAATTATGAGTCCATGTTCTATATCACCATTCAATAACTTACTTGTCTATACTAACTTTATGGGCTACATATTTCCATCAGTTAATTTTCAAACTTCTTTCTTCCTTTCCAATAGTCTTCCTTAAAACAGAAAAAAAAAAAAATGCAGGAGTGATCTCCTTTTAGTTGCTAAAACTCCTTCTTTCCCATTACATTCTGATACCGCACTGTAACCAAAACCTCCAATTTATCATCATTATCATCTTAATGTACTAAAAACAGACAATATTATATTCACTTCCTCTGTTCCATTTAAAGTGCAGCTTAATCATTTTACCTTGCGTTTGGGAAAGGAAATGAGTTACACATGTATATATCTTTAAAGAAAAACAACGAAAAACACACACAACTGCAATTGTTCATAGGAATCTCTCCATATATGAAATAGAAACAGAAATAAATGTTTCCATCAGTTAATTATCATACTTCTTTCTTCCTTTCCAATAATCTTTCTTATGCAAAAAAATGCATGAATTATGAGTCCATGTTCTATGTCACTAATCAATAACTTACTTGTCTATACTAACTTTATGGGCTACATTTTTCCATCAGTTAATTTTCATACTTTTTTTTCAAAAAAAAAAAAAAGCACAAGTTATGAGTATCTGTCAGATCAAGCGTTCTCAGTTCCTTCTTCAATCTCTCATTGGAAACAAAAAGAAATTATTTGTACTTCACATGCTCTCTTCCATATTCTACATCACGAATCAATTTGTCTATACTAACTTTATGTGCACCGGTTTCTTGGCCTCCAGTTTGCGCTTGTTCCTCACCCTTACTGTCTGCAAAGCTCCCCATTTCTGTCCCGCTCACGGCTCCTGATCTCCTCCTTGCATCTCTCTAGAAATCACATTTCCTTTTTCCGTCCCCGCTAACATTCGCATACCTCGTGTATGATCCCCACTGCTTCCTCCCTTTCCTCCGCTTGCTACTTCCTGGTCCACTCCCTGCCGCTCGAAAGAAGCTGCCGCGTTACCGCTCTGGTTCACTAGCATCCCCTGGTCGGAGCGTGGCTGCTCCTTCCTCCTCCGTTCCCCATCTAGTTGTTCCTCGCTGTGTCCCCCATCAGTCTCCATCTGTTTTTCACCATGTTCTCGGTAGAATCACCAACTTTCTCCGCCTGTCTGAGCTCTCTAATACCAGTCACGATTCCCCTCTGATACATCAGGCTCTCTATGAATCTAGCCTGACCCTTGCGTGGTATCCAAACTCTATTCACATACAGCTTCGCCGGATCGGTATTTGAAAAATACGCCAACTTGCCAGTTTCCCTTGCAGCTTTTAGAGCGGGCCATTGAGCTTTCCGTTCCTCGCGAATACGTTTCGGCAAGTCTTGAAGTATAAAGATGTTTGACCCTCTCAATAGCTTCGCGTTTGCTTGAATGGCCTGTTTATCAGCAAAGCGCAAAAATCTGGCTTTAAAGGCCAGGTTCATTGATTTTGAAATCGACTGAATTTGGTATCATTGTAATCAGAACATTACACTGAGTAAAACTATCACATTTGTGTAACTTGTAAATTCGTGCGAAAATTATAAAAGTTGATTAAACTTGACGAAATATCACCCCACTCGAGACCCCGAAAACATCGTAAGTCAGGTGATTTTTGAGTGACGTAGCACAATGAACAATTAATACAATGGGCCGCTCAGCTGATCGGTGCGCGATGCAGTTTGCGTGCAATTCACATGTATTGCATTGACTCTTGAGGACCGTACCCATTCTTACCCAACGTTGTTTACCTTCATCAAAGTCACCCTGAAAATATCGATATGGACGAAAACATACTTGATTTGAGTTTTGAGGAGATAGAAGAAGGAAGTACCTCGGACAACGACAACGACAATGGAGATTTGGGAGATCTAGACCTAGAAGAAGATCTGGAAGATTTTGCCGAAGTCGATGGACAAGCACAAGCTGTCGGGGCAGCCGCAGTCGCTGCGTATCTACATGAGCCCGCATATCACAGCCAGGCCAGCCGGCCCGGCGCTTGATCGAGCTAGCTGTGAATCGCGAACCGGACTGATCTAAGTCTTCTCTCGACTTCCACTTTCCCCATTTATCTATCAAAAATCTAAACTAATCGGCCTAATCAGACATTTTCGTAATGAATATTTGGACAATTATATGTAAACTTGTCGCATATTTTGCCCCAGAAGAGTCGTTAGTTCAGCATGCAAAATGTCTTAGGCACTCCCAGATCCGACACATACACGCTGAGCTGCCCTCAGAATATGTGATTATTTTCCCGATTTTTATGGTCAAATGTGACGGTAAATAACATAAAAATCGAATACACATTTGTAGAAAGTATTATTTATTCAGTGTATCTCATTCAAAGTGCCTAAAATAAAGGAAATATCACAACTGGCGGTAAATATACAAACAACGTTAACCCATATCTAAAAATTGCAATGGGTATCCAACATTGTCCCGAATGTGTGATTGCAGGTTGTTCATAATGTGACGTCATTTTATCGCATGTAAATAACGCCGTCATTTCACTTTGTGAGTGAGTTTTGGAAAGGGTATCAAAATTGCAATTAATTTATTCCTCACAATAGTGAGGGCTTTAAAAGTACTTTAGTCATTTTGTTAATGTTCTCAGCAATCTGTAGAGGTGTGATTTGCCTTTTTTCCAAATTTCAATGAACCTGGCCTTTAATGGGCCTTGGCTTCTGGGCAGAGGGGACGCGATGGATTCGCTGATACTCAATTTTCTTTACTCTCTCCTCAGTGAACTTCAATCTTTCTATCAAAAATGCGTTCAATACTTGCTTAGTATCTTCTTCTGCTCCTCGGTTTTCAGGTATTCCTAAAAACACTAAGTTTTCGCGTAAGATGTACGACGAAAGTTTATCAATTTCTTGCTGAAGATCTTCCTCCTTTGCTTTCTTCTCTGATTCTAGTGATTCCACTCGCTTTTTCAACTTTTCCGTTTCTGCTCCTGAAAAGCCACGGCGTCTGTCAACTCTTCTATCCTCCCCACAATCCCAGTGTTCTGTTCCGTGATAACACGTTCCAGTGTCGAGATACGATCATTTATCTTCCCAAGTAGATTGTCCATCTGCGACCTTATTTCCAAAAGCAAGCCCGGGCTTTCCGGGCTGGGTGGGGTTTGTACGCGTGGCCGGTTCGCTCCACCGGCCTTCGATGTGTTTCTAGCGCTCATGATGCTTATTCACGTGGAGAGAGGGCTCCCAAAAAGACGTCTTCACTCGATGCTGGTCATTACTAATCCGACTGGATTTAAGTCCAGCGATCGATTCACCTGCTTCCATCGATTCAGATTCAAGCTTAGTTATGGGACTTTCTTGCAGATTGATTTTCCCAATGATTTCATCAAGTTTCCTCTCCGCTGCATCAGATATTGCTTTAAGAAATTCTCCACTTTTTTACAAGTTTTTTTAACAGAACGGAAACTGACTTTGTTATAGGCATTATGAATTGATGACAGACATACGATGGGGTCAGAGTCCTTGTCAAAGACGGCTGATTAATTATGGAATCAAACTTCAAAGTCGAAGAAGACAAAATATCAACCAGCGAACGATATGAACTGACACAAAACTAAGTTAATGGGACTGAATTAATATTTCACGTCAGTTCGATAAATAGTTGATTCATTCCAAAATAACTCACAGCATTTTTTCAGAAATAGGCTCCTTATGTAGCAGTTAAGATGAGTTAAATCACAGATTACATACCTCAGTTTGTCCCACGATGCAAAAATAAGATGAAAATCACATCTAAATTGTACAGTCAAATAACATGGAAGGTAAATATTTCGCGGTTCGCCCTCTCTATCTCTATCTATTACAAAATGAAGCTAAGATAAACAAACAAACAAATATACATGAACGTGCAATTTACGTTATTGTTACAGCATTGTTTTTTGTCAAAACAGGCCCAACATATTATAAATGACTTACGTATTTCTTAGCAACAAGAAAAATCTATACAAATCAGTCTTAAAATCCTATGTATGATGTGACTATTTACACATTATAATATATTACAAAAACGAAAGCTAATAAAAAGAACAACAAGGTGCAATTTATGTCATTGTTATAGCATTATAGCATTGTTCTTGTAATAACATCCCCTACATATCAATGAATTGTATGTCAAAATACATACCATAAACTTGTCATGTGATCTATTTAGGGGGCCGACTCGACTCATCAATCGTACAATCTATGTTACGAAAATGTTTTGAAATCATGTTACGAAAAAACAATTGTATTTTATTTCTAAGATTGATTTGTATTGTTTGGAATCAATAAAAAAAAACTATTGAAAAAAAAAAGTATTTGGTTCCTTTCATCACTTTTAATATTCTTTAACGAAAGAGATGTGGCTAGATTTCTCATTTTTCTTCATTATTAAGTTTGTTTTAATAAGTTGATTATGATATTGATTGTGGACCATATTTTCTGTCATTGATGTTATTGTTGATGATGAAGAAATAAATAATAAAAAATGAAATTACAAATCTTGATCACCTTTATTTCCATATCAGTAGGCCTACGAGTGAATTAAAATTGTGATAAAGTTTTCATTTACTTCTTAGATCATTGCTTGTCAAAAGAATCATGGAATTTTTGAATCATTTTACTCTCCCCTTCACAAAATCCTGTACATAATTATATACGTCTCTGCTTAACATAGCAGATTAAGCCGACCGCACACTATAGGATCCTCCTGCAACCCGACTTTTCAAAGAAATGGCAATTATATTACATATGGAAATCTTAGCAAACATCTGCATGTTGTCGGTTCTATATAATGATAAGAATGCTAACAACTAACATTTTAGTGTATATAAGCCTTCGAGTCAGAATAAGAGCCGAATCGGCTTCAAATCGTAGACAATCACACAGGCAATCACCAATGGTCTCACGTCACTTCGATTCTGAGCCTCTCCCTTGAAGTCCTTGAAATCTAGATTTCATTTTTCATATTGAATGTTCATATTGATTGTTCATATTAAATGCCAATTCCAACTCTTCCAAAGTCGGATCGTAGTCAGATCGTGTAGTGTACTTCTTCTTCTTCTGATTAAGTCTGCCTCCTTCAATTGACTGAAGATTCTTGCAAACTATGTGCGTGTGTGTTGTGTTAACCGCAATTACGTCCATTCGAGTGCTGTTTACATTATAATACAGTTTATTTACAGATATATACAAGCTCATGTTTGTGTACGGTGGGCTTTAAACTTATCTGGACACATTTAGATTAGATTTAGGCTTACATATTGTCCTTCTTACAGATATGTTATGCACAGAAGGTGTAATCCTACTTAATCAGCGTGATTCAACACGAATTTGTTCATGACTCGTTCAGATATAAATCGATAAACCGCGGCAGAGATTTTTTTTAATGTTTAAGTGAATGGCAACTGCGCGCAACAAAGTTCCTATGCGTACTAACTGAGCTCTGTGTGAAGCGCATTACATTTACTTTTTTAGTCAAACAGACAAGAAAAACAAACAGATAAACACACACATACAACCAAAAAAAGAGGAGTAAAAAAGGATCAAAAACAAGCACAAAAACAAAAATCGGTTTACCGCATCAATTGTGAACGAGGCTTTATAAGCTCAATAGCTTTTTGAATACGAGAATGTTTTCTCTATCGCAAGCAATCATATTCCCCGATGAGTTCATCAACACGTTAGAAAATATAAGGTGAAGCAGCCTGCCGTTCTGTGAGCCCAGTCTAGTTGATAGAGGAAATGATGCTACTCTTCTTTTCTTCATATCACTCCCACTCATCACCTGATCAATCACACACGTCTTATACTCATCATCTGATGTCACTACGTAGAGGTCGTCTATCATAGGATCGATGCAGGCATTAAGGATGATATCACTGTGGAGGATTTCCCTTTGAATACCCTGTATGTCGAGGATGAACACTCTGTGATCTGCTGGTGAGGGTCGAGCGATGATGTGACCTGATGATAGTACACCACGCATCCTTATATTCTCTTTACATGTGATGGTATGCATGATCTTACCCTCAGCTGGGTTGATGACGTATATCTTAAACTTACCTCCCTCAGCAGCGATGATCATCCCATCCTGGTCAACAGCTACATCCACCCGTGTGTCATCACGCGTCGTGTTTCTTGGTATTGTGACGTCATTGATGTGCTTCCATTGTCTGTCATACACACTGATGCATCCAGTCAAACTGTCCCCTGTACACCCTTTACACCATTTACCGCATACTATAGCATTGTCATCATTCAGCAATGCACATGAGTTAACCTGTGATGTACAACTACTGGTTATCACTCTCTGAGTGTGTTGAGTCTTTATATCTAACATGTATGTATGAAGGTTACCTAATAGGCTATCTGTGATGATCACTTTGCATTCATCTATGCATCCTACAATGTACGGGATTGTGATCTTATTTTTGACATTGATTGTATCAATGAGCTTCCACTTCCCATCATACCAATCAATCTTCCCATCATACTTCTCTCTCCCAGCACCCCTCACAAACCTCACACCAGATATGGTTCCAGTGATTTGTTTCACACCATCCTCATTCAGTGGCTTCTTTAGTTCATCACTCACTGATGTCTTCACATGATGCCCATCTTTGACGACATTTTTATCTTCTTCCAGTACTGTGTCAAGTGTCTGTATTGTAGTCTCTGTGGTTTTCGTGTCATCTTGCCATGATTTCTCCAATTCCACAATCTTTTTCGCTTTCTCTTCAGCGATGTTTTGAATGTCTGTTTGAAGACCACGTTGTTTATTGGCGATGGGTTCTCGTCTTTTCTCTGCATTTGTACGGTTAAGTTCAAGTAGCTTCTCTCTCTCCTCATCGTTCTTTTGAATTTTTTCATTGATCTTTTGAATCACCTTTTGAAATTGTTGATTCTTCTCATCAATCTCCTGGTTGATTTTTGCAGCATCCTCCTTCTCTCTGTCTTTGTCTGTTTTGATCGCCTCATTGATTACTGAATCAACTTCATCTTTCAAAGCTTGTAGATGGGTGTTGGTGTCTTTCGTACACTGGCGAATATGATCTCCATAAATTCGACAAAGCTTTAATTTGTCCTTTGCCTTTTCTTTCAGAATGTTTAGTTTTGCTCTATTTTCCAAGATCGCGTGCTCTATATCCTGTCGCTCGCAAGGCTGCTGATGATCTATCATTGCGCATGAATAACACAGTGCTACACCATGTGTTTTACAATACAGTTTGATTTCTTCATCATGCTTCTGACAAAAAAGATTGGACCCACCCTTTCTTGCTTTTCCGATGCATCCCTCTTCGGAAGCGCAGTTATCGCAGAGCTTCTTCTTCTCCTTCACGTAGTACGTCACATCTGTGATTGACTGACAGTTCTTTCCTTCACAAATGTCTTCTGCAGAGCTGAATTTAGCCGCCATACTGATCAGAATATTGACCTGTAGATCAAAGCCAAAGTAAAATAATAATAATAATAATAATAATAATGATGATGATCAAAATAATGATGGTAATAATAACAATAATACTACTATTACTAAGTATTATAATAGTAATAATAATAATAATAATAATAATAATAATAATAATCGTTTGTATGTCAGACTTTACAATCCTGGCACTCCACAATATATACAGGTACATGTATACATAGCTACAATATAGAGAGAGAGAGTGACAGAGGGGTGGGGGTACTTGAAAATTGTGGGGGAAGGAAGACCGTAAACGGAGCTCATAAATTAGGACAGACAAAAGAAAACGTTTGTGGGGAAGGTAGAGACGGAGAGAGAGTATCGATATAAATGGCATTTGTTCCTTTCATAAAAAATGATGTCCTTATATATCCATCAAACAGAGAGATTTTGTTAAAAGCCTTTTACAGTGCCATAATTTGGTGGGCTGTAAGACAGACCACCTTATAATTTCGTTAAAATTGCCTTTGTTATTTTGTATTAGATGGACTGTAACACAGACCACCCCATAATATCGTTAAAATTGCCTTTATTTATTTATTTATTACGTGGGCTGTAACACAGACTACCTTATAATTTCGTTAAAATTGCCTTTATTTTTTTTTTCCTTCTTATTTCTAACCACTTTTTTGTGACCAAGACTTAAAAGTGGCTAAATCAAATGCCTTGAAATTTGGCACACATATGTATAAGCATATGGACAAGGCACAATAAGGTTTTCAACCTTGACACTGACTGATGACGTCATTTAGGCGCCATTTTGTGGAATTTTCTGAAAATCAACTCATGATCATATCTTCATAACGGAAAGTCATTTCTCATTCAAATTTATCATGATCAAGGTCAATATCCGTCCGGTCAATTTCAGATCAGCAACAGTCCGCGCGCAAAATTTAAAATGCTTCAAATCGTCTCAAACTCATTTTGCATACGTTTCAGGCCATTTTGAGCTTTTTATAAAAATTCGCGCACGCGCGCATACGCGCGCGTGTTCGCACGTAACTTCTTTACACAACATAGAATCGCCATTTTTTTTTCTTTCATTATATTTTCCATATTTTTTCAAACAATTTGATACCATGTTTATCTCTTTATGACCATTAATAACATGAGCGTCCATTCAAGTTAAATGTCCGTGCGCGCGAGCTCTTGTAATACATAGCATATATGGGCAAAAACATGCCTGTACAAAATCCGTTATAGCACTTTGGGATGCACCGGGAACCCCAATTTTGTTTAACATTTGGATAGAGTATGAGTCGGAGATATGATTTCATGTCTCATTTGGCCATCAAGTGTATCACGACATCATCATAACGGCCTTGGAACTCAAAATACGAATTTGCATATTATGACGTCAGCATATTTAAGGAACATTGAGTGTATCTCTGTAAATATTGATCATTTTTCTCCCAATTTTTGATATGTTGTAGCTGAGACAATTGTCTACTTGAAATATGACCTTTATTTTTCATTTTAACAATGGCGTCATGGTCTACTATTTCGATTAAAGGAGGCATGTCGATTGTCCTGATTTTACGTGTATTCTCTATGGGAGGTGACTTTATCTGAAATCTTCATTCTACATTCCAGTCTTGTTTGAGCAATATCTCGATTATTTTTGCTCGATTTTCTGCCAGATTCGGATATGTTGTAGCTGAGACAATTCTCTACTCAGACTGTGACATTTATTTTGTAATCAGATGTTGGGATCATGGTGATATTTTAACTACAAAATGTGATTTGAGAATCCCATATTCCGTTTAGTACGTGTAATGTCTATGTGGAGTTTTGTTATATATTGGTCAAAGCACTTGCCTCCAATTTCAGCGACCCAGGTTCGAATCCCCAGTGAGTCAATTTTTTTTGCTTTTTTTTATATTTAGATGTTAGGGTCAAAAGTAAATTATACTGTAGATGGTTTCTATAAAACCATGCATGGTATAGACTTGAAATTTGGCACAATAATAGACCTGAATAAGAGGATTATTTCAGAAAATAAGGTCAACTCATGCCAATGTTATATTAGTATGTAAATTAGGGTCAAAGGTCAAATATTTCACCGATCACTATCTCACTAACCATGTGTGATATGCACTTGGAACAGGCCACCTATACTTGTTACAAACAAGTATTACATGTCTAGTTAATGTTGTTTTCTTAATTTCTCTCTGTCATGATGATATATAACGTGCCCCAGCTCAATGTTTTTAACCTTTTTTCCTCACGATCAATACTTATACTCACACTCGTTGCATACTCATTTCATTTTCGTTTCATACTCGTTTAATGCTCGTTTCATACCCGTTTTATCAATTTTTCTTTCACTTCCGTGTTTACAGCATATATTGTCCACACCCCCATCAAAACGACCCAGCTTACTTCCTACACATCTAAGTTGCTGTTCTCACCTTGGTATATTGAAATCCGAAAGAAAGTTCACCTCCTCGATTGGCTGTCCTTTGGTGTTTAAACTTCACCTAAAGAAGAACTATTCGATAATGTACTGGTGATTTGTGCAAATCAAGATGGAGTCTAAATGTGTACCATCCAAACTAAACCGAACTGACGCCGCGATTGCCTTTACACAGCTAACGATACTTTTCACGCATGCTTGCATGTCGTGCAGAAATAGGCAAGTAGAGGGGGGGGGGAATTATGTACCGTTGTGACTTGATAAAGGTGTACTGACAAAAGATAAGCCCCGCTGCACTTTCTAAATAGATCGACATGAAATATATGAATAATAATTATTTCAGCGTTACACATAAGGAATGTATTGGCTTCATTCCCAAGGCCAGTCGAAGCGGAGAAGGGTGTGTGTGAGTGTGTGTGGAGGGGAGGGGTGATTTCATTGAATTTTGGACCCCCCCCCCCTCTCATGCTCCCGCCCAAGCCAGAGAATAGTGTATCAGCACGTACTGGTTCATAAAAGTTATGCGAAAACGCCATTGGTGTGTGTGTGTATGTAATGAAGCCCCGACATTCAATAGTGTACTATCATTATGACAGAAACGTAACATAATGTTGATGTTTGTGCTTTGTGAAGAGTTATTTTGACGTACTTGGTGCTTTTAAATGTAGTTGACACTGATCTTTTTCTCTTTCTTAAAACCACCTTATCTTTCGTTATACCCTCTCTTATTTATCATTATAGTCTGTTGAGAGCCAGAAAGGTGTTAACTCTGTGTTAAAGTATATGAGTTAACGCTCTTCTAGTTCCAAACAGAATTCCCGTACGTAATCTTCCTCTAGTTTAATATTGATCAATTCTCTCTCTCACTCTCATTCTCGTGTCAAACATATGAACACAACCATGCACACTCATATACACCCATGTAAAGGCTGGCACCTGCCTGCCACCATTTACAACTTGAATTTAAGTTGTATTTTGCGAGCTGTTGCTACGGACAACCGATAACATGTACATGATTAATGTAGTGTACCAATAAAAACACAACAAACCAAAACCATGTTTATCTTCATTTTAATGTATAAAGAGTAAAGAGGGCGCTGCACTGTGGCGACCACCACTGGTATTTTATGTTCTCATCTTCTGGGTTTATTTTTCCTGATTTTGTCGTATTTTTGTCTGTTTTCGCTACTGTCAACGTGTCATCATGCCTTCTACACATGTTACTTCTTTACTGATCCGGATATTTTTTGAACAATTCTACTAATTTCACGGCTTTTAACGAATGTTCACTGCCAGGGACACGCCCAACATGCTCAAGGTTCCATTACTTATACACGTGCCGAACTGCTGAGCTATCGGACCGCCCAGGCCGATTTCCCGCGTGAAGTTCTACCACGGAAAAGAGGCAAGAAAGGTGGGATTCGACAGCGAGTGAGGAAGCGAGGATTTAACCACCGTTGCCTTCTATCGTTTTTGGTAATGTCAGATCCCTACCCAACAAAAATTGACGAACTCCATGCGAATATACTTTTTCTTCGCGAGTATAGAGAATCATGCCTTCTGTGCTTTACGGAAACATGGCTCCGCGAGAATATCCCGGACAGCGCCATAGACATCGAAGATTACGAGATTATAAGAGGGGACAGAACTTCGGAATCAGGTAAATCCCGTGGAGGTGGTGTTTGTGTTTTTGTTAATCATAAGTGGTGCAATAACTGGACTGTGAGAGAAAAGGTTTGTACACCCGACTACGAATTACTAGTTGTTGGGCTTCGACCTTTTTACTTGCCGAGGGAGATTAACAGGATTTTCGTATTAGTTACATACATTCCGCCACATGCTTATGTTGATATTGCCAGTAAATTCATCGCCTCAAAGGTCAATAAACTCGAGGCACTATCACCGGATTCAGCTAAGATTATTTTGGGTGACTTTAATCAATGCAAATTGGATGACGTGCTTCCGACCTATAATCAATTTGTTGAACAGACTACACGTAACGATGCCACCCTCGATTTATGTTACTGCAACATTCCGAACGCATTCATATCGAAGTCTTGTCCACAGTTGGGTAACTCCAACCACAACATTTGTTCTCCTCCCGTCGTACCGACAGAAGCTGAAAAGCAGCAAACCGGTAGCCAGGAAACGGCGTGTGTGGAGCTCCGATGCCATTGAGGAACTGCGAGCTAGCTTCGATTGCACAGATTGGGACACCTTCGTAGATTCAGCTGAGTCAGTAGACGAAGCAGTTACAGTTATTTCTGCGTACATCAGCTTCTGCGTTGAATCTTCGGTTCCTCTTAAAGATGTAAAGTCATATCCAAACAACCAACCGTGGATTACTAAGGAACTGAAGGTGTTATTGAAACGGAAATCGGGAAGCTATTCTTTCAGGACAGAAGTCATGTGTTAAGGAGATACAGAAAGAAATCAACCCGCAAGTCGCGAAAGCTAAAGTGTTGTATAAAAGAAAACTGGAAAGGAACTTTAATGAAAATAACCCACGAGCGGGCATGGCAGCAAATGCCAACAATGACTGGTTTATAGGACACTAATAGGAGAGTAATGGATTGTTAAAAGGATTTCGTTGATAGTCTTAGTGAATTTATGCCCGATTCGATGTTCATGACTTTTCTACTGAGAATGATGTTATAACAGATAGGCTGTCAAATATTGTGGTTGATTAACATGAGGTAATTGTCTTTAGTGAACATGAAGTTCGAAATGTATTTGCGAAGACAAATGTAAACAAAACATCTGGTCCAGACCATATTTCTAATACGGTTTTGAACATGCGCCTATGTTTTTACACGTATTTATCAATTGATCGTGAATGCTGGTAGGATTCCTCGTCTTTGGAAATCCTCGATTATTATTCCAGTTCCTAAGATGAAAATCCCTAGTGAACTGAATCGGTATAGACCAGTAGCTCATACATGCAATCCTATGAAATGTTTTGAACTGTTACTAGCTGTAAAGACGTCTGAGAAACCAGGTTAATATTTTTGACAAGACTCAGTTTGCATATCAGAACAATAGAGGTGTAGAAGACGCAGTACTTGTTTTTCTACAGGGTCTGTATCAGCATTTGGATACTCCAAGGTCTTATGTTAGGTCTGTGTTCATAGATTTCCCATGTGCCTTTAATACGATAGTACCTCACATACTGATAGATAAGCTACTTAAAGGGAACCAAAACCTTCATCCTAAGTTACCTTTATTGTAAAGTTTAAACTATTTGAATAAGATTAGTGAAAAATTGAACAAAATCAGGCAAGGTATAAGGAAGTTAAAGCTAAAGAAATAACTTGTCACCACCCAAGACGAAAATCCAATTGAAACCAATTGAACACCAATTGAATTTTCAATTGGTTTCAATTGGTTCCAATTGGTTTTAATTGGTCTCAATGGGACTTTAATAGGACTTCAGTTGGTTTCAATTGGTCCAATTGGCCCTATTTTGGACTTCAATTGGTCCAATTGAAACCAATTGAAATTCTTTTTAAAGTCTAATGGGGCCAATTGGACCAATTGAAACCAATTGAAATCCCATTAAAGTCTAATGGGGCCAATTGAAACCAATTGAAATCCTTTTTTAAAGTATAATGGGGTCAATTGGTCCACTTTGAAACCAATTGAAATCCCATTAAAGTCTAATGGGGCCAATTGGTCCAATTGAAACCAATTGAAATCCCATTAAAGTCTAATGGGGCCAATTGAAACCAATTGAAATCTTTTTTTAAAGTCTAATGGGGCCGATTGGACCAATTGAAACCAATTGAAATCCCATTAAAGTCTAATGGTGCCAATTGAAACCAATTGAAATCCTTTTTAAAAGTCTAATGGGGCCAATTGGTCCAATTGAAACCAATTGAAATCCCATTAAAGTCTAATGGGGCCAATTGGTCCAATTGAAACCAATTGAAAATTCAATTGGTGTTCAATTGGTTTCAACCAATAGGACCCATAGAAACCAATTGGACCAATAGTAACCAATAGGACCAATAAATACCAATTAGACCAATATAAACCAATAGGACCGATATGATCAATAAGACTAATAGAACCTAAAATGGGATCAATAGAAACCAATAGAAACCAACAGATCTTTGTATCTCATGAATATTCATTAGTATACTCTATACACGTGTCACAGAAAAATACATTTATCATGATTTGTTAAGCAAATTATGACAATGCACATCAATTTTGTGATTTGTATTTTCCTTCGGCAATTATTGACCAAAAGATTATTTGTCTGATCATGTTACAATTACATGCACGTTTTAGCAATAGATATATTGATTATATGATTACTAACCAAGAAACAACATGTATGTTTATTATATATGTGTGTACGAGTCTCAATCCTTTTAAATGCCAATCTTAAATTCACTTCAAATGATCTTTGTGATGGAGTTAATGCATTTGAGATTAGAATACACCTAATGATGGACAGTTGCCAAAATTGATTATGAAGTATTGATTTATCAATAGTTCTCGATTTACCAATTGCCAGTTGGTTTCAATGGGGACCAATAATTGCCAGTTGGTTTCAATGGGGACCAATATTGCCTTTCGGTTTCAATGGGGACCAATTGCCAATTGGTTTCAATAGGTACCCATTGTTTCACTTTCCATGTACTCCAAATTGCCAATTGGTATTCAATTTGGATTCAATGGGGACATTCAATGGGGATTCAATTGGATTTTCGTCTTGGGCAGAGGGCGATATTTAATTTGATGGCGTCATTTGCCGCCAACTCTCCATGCCTTCTGATCATGGAATTTCACAATTCTTTCACTTTCTTCGTATTCATTTGTGTTCAATATCCGACTTCATAAAATGTGAAGTAGAATATCATTCTGCATTCTATATCTTGTTTTCAGGGGAGTAGATTATCTCAATCACAAGAAATAAGGAAAAACATGACTCGTGTGAATTTATGTACATTTATGTGACGTATATAGTATATACCTAAGTGTTAATCAATTATCTTGTAACTACACTGTATTGTGTATATGTGCTGCCAGTGGAGGCCAATTTTCTATGTTTTTGAATATGGATCAATAAAATAATCTATCCATCTATATGCTAAATGTGATGTTCGTAATGTTCTCTTTCAACAATTTTTGATTGCTTTTATGATACTCAGTTATGTTCATTATATAATTTCTCATTAGAAGCACTATTTAGACATTGGATAATAGCAATTCGTAGGGTCTGGACAGTACCATGGCAAACGCATAAAGTGTATTTGCCCATTTGGGCTAAATGGATGAATCCTGAATTATGGTTTCCTGAAAGATGATTGACTTTCATAGTTAAATCTTTAAACTGAAACAATCATACAGTATCATATGTAACAGGAATGAGTAGATTTCGAGCATATTCT
>CP137671.1:629383-649383 GCA_037976565.1 Mesocentrotus franciscanus
TTTACAAAGAAATATTCAAGAAAATTAGCAAAGAATCGGAAAGAAAAATTGACACTTTAGAACAAATAATTAATTCGCTCGAAAGTGATCTTTCAGAAAAGAAGATAATGATAAAATTAAAGCTTTAGAAGATAGTAGGAAAGAGTTAAAAAAATATTACGACTATATTAATGAGGGAATTAAAATTCGGTCAAGGGCGTCATGGTATGAAGCTGGGAGAGAGATTCTAGATACTTCACACAGTTAATGGAATCCAAAAAGAAAACCGTTCTCGAAAGTTAATTGTAAATGGAGATATTACTGGCGATTTATCGGAAATAATCAAAGAAATAAGATTATTTTACAGTAACTTATATGCAGACAATGTAACTAATAACTCGGTCAATTATAATATGTTTTTTCAATATTTACCTAAATTGAGTAAAGACTCCTGTCAATCATGTGAAGGAAAATCTCGAAAAATGAATGTGAATCTGTTTTAAAAGAAATGAAATTGAATAAATCCCTGGAAATGACGGCTTGAGCGGAGAATTTTATGTAACCTTTGGCCTGTTATAGGCGATTTAGTTGTAAATGCTTTCAATGAAGCTTTTGAAAAAGTGAATTATCTGCATCTCAAAACAGGGAATAATCACCTTGATACATAAAACAGGGAAAGACCCTTTACATATAAAAAACTATAGGCCAATTTCCTTCTTAATACCGATTACAAAATACTGACAAAAATATTGGCTAAAAGAATAAAGCGTATTGCATGAAATAATCCATGCAGATCAAGTAGGCTATATGGAAGGAAGAAATATAGGTGAAGCTATTAGGCTCATCGATGATATGATTTTCCACACAAGTCATTTGAAAATACCTGCTTTTTATTGGCTGTGGACTTCGAAAAGCATTTGATTCAGTACATCACGAGTTCATACAAAAAGTTCTAGCTAAATTTGGATTTGGACCAATGATCCAGAAGTGGGTCAAGATTTTGTATACTAATGCAAATAGTTGTGTTTTTAATGGTGGCAGTTCTACCGGATATTTTCCAATACAAAAAGGAGTAAGACAAGGTGATCCGTTATCACCATATATTTTCATTATGTGTATGGAAATTTTAGCCCATTCAATACGCAATAATTCTGAGATTCATGGATTAACATATGGGAATACTGAAGTAAAACAAATAATGTATGCCGATGATGTAACCCTCTTTATCAAAGATACAGTATCTTTAATGGAAGTTAATAGATTATTCGATGCATTTTTAGACGTATCTGGTTTAAAGGTTAATAATAACAAGACATATACACTTTTGTTAGGGCCCCCTAGGAACGAAACTCAAATTTCTTTGGGGACAGTCGTGCCAATTGTTAAAATTCTAGGAATATTTTTTCACTAGATCCCGATGTTAAAGAAGTAATGAATTACAAAGAAATCCTTAGTAAAATAAAGAAACTACTAATATGGTGGAAGCAACGGGATTTAACCCTTATGGGAAAAATCCAGTTGATAAAGGTGTTTGTTTATCCAAGTTGATTTATATTTCATCACTGATGTCAGTTCCGGAATGGGTTTTAAAGAGCTAGAAGATTTAATCTTTCCCTTTCTTTGGAAAGGCAATGATAAAATAAGAAGGAATATATTGTATTTAGACTATGGACAAGGGGGGCTTAAGCTCACTGACTTTAGGTTATTCGTTAATGCCCAAAGGTTAATGTGGATGAAAAGACTTATTTTAGGTTATCAAAGTATGAAATGGAAACAGTACTTCAAATTTCTAACTAGATCAACAGGTGGATTACTTATATTTTACAGTGACACAATACTAGGTTTATTAAACTTAGAATTACCAAATTTCTATATGAATATGTTACAAGTTTGGATTGATGCAAAAAATTGTTTACTCAAATCAGAGAACTCCAAAAGGAACGAAGTTTTATTTAATAACAAATTTTTACGAATAAATGGGAGAACATTCTTTGATGAAAAATTGTTTCTTAAAGGCATTTATAGATTACACCACATAGTGGATACAAAAGGTCAGCTTAAAACAAGGAGTTCCTTTTATAAAATGGGTTTAAGTGAATTTGAAATAGATAGAATATATCAAATTTTTAATGTATTGCCAATAGCTTGGAAACATTTACTAGGAAAAAATCAAGGTGTTGAACATACAAAACTGGAAATACATTTTGTTTTAAACTGCAGAGAGTGTAAATTAAATGATATATCCTCAAGAGCTATATATTCGGCATTGATGATGAAGAAAAATGAAAAATTAGTAAATCACAACAATTCATTGCAACCCTATACCTTGTCAGAAAAGGAAATTGCATTGACATATCTCCGATCTAGGAAGTCCACTTTGGATAGTAGACTACGTGAATTCCAATATAAGATGTTGTATAATTTGATTTACACAAGGAAGCATTTATACCAATTTGGAATCGTAGACGATAAATCTTGTTTACTTTGTAATAATTACGATGAATCTTACGAGCATTTATTTTATAGTTGTATACAGATTAAACAACTTTGGAAAAGTTGTGGTGATGTGTTTCATCTACCTTTGCTGTGCAATTTAGATTGGCAAGACATTCATATTGGGATCAAAATAACAAATTTTGGAGAAAAACAATTAGTAAATCTTTTAATTTTGTTGATAAAATATATGGTATTCAAATATTCCAGGGAAAGAACAGGGTACCTTCGGTAGTAGAGATAAAAGAGACAATGTTAGAAAGTAAGGAAGAAGAAAGGAAAATAGCGTCGGAGCGTGGAACCTTAAGTTTACATTTTAGAAAATGGGATAGTTTTAAATAAGGTCAGCATGTAAGGTCAGTAACATTATTAGCCAAGCTGTTATCCTTTAAGGAATTCTCCCACTTGTTATTTTCTTCCCTTTTCTCTCTCTCTCTCTCTCCTTTCCTCTTGTTTTGTAGTTGTTTATATGACTTAAACATTTAAAAAAAAAATTTGTTTTCTTCTTTTTATGAGCCGGAGATAAAGGATGTACACGTGGAGGGTTGTGTGAATGGATGTGAGGCTGTGTGTGCATGCGTGTGTGTGTGTGTGTGTGTGAGTTTTTTTTTTTTTTTTTTTTTGTTTTGTTTTGTTGTTTGTTTGTTTGTTTGTTTTTTTGTTGGGTGGTTGTTAGGTGAATGAGAGTGTGGAATGTTAAGCGATCGTTGACGAGGGGCGGGTTGGGGCGGGAGTGGAAGGGGGGGGGGAGGGTGGTGAGGAGGAAGGTTAAACGATAATATTCATTCAATATATAATTAATTTGATTGTACTTTGTTTTTTGTATTTTGTTTTATTATGTTATGTATTCCAATTCAAAATGAAGTTTGTATGATTTACATATGTATTGAATGAAAACAATAAAGAATACTATAAAACAAAAAAAAAATCTCAAATACTGAAAAAACAACCAGAATATCACAGACAGGTGCGACAAGTTGGAAGCTACCAACATGGACCTCCTCAATGCAAGGGATTATCAAGGTAAGCATGTAGCATCTCTTGAAGAAACAGTGAAAGCAAAGAGTGGTGAAGTGAAGAGACTTACTAAAGAAATGAATGATCTAGAGCAGTATTCACGAAGGTCGTGCCTCCGAATAGTTGGAGTGGAAGAGGAAATGAAAGGAGAAAGCACTGATGAAATAGTTTTGAAAGTGGCCCGTCGAATTGGAGTGAATCTTGACCTCAAAGATGTTGATCGCAGTCATTGGATCAAACGGAGACCAACAACTGTGCCTGCCTCTGCTACAGTAATTGACGAAGGAACCAAACAAGGAAACAGAAAGAAAACGTAGAAGTGTAGTATCATAAGTATGAGTGAAATTATGCTCTTACATAATTCGGCATCAACTCTTTGTGAATCGTCAGAAACTGAAAAGTAGTGGAATTTCAATACATGACGATTTGACAGCTTCACACTTTAATCTCTTGCAAAGTACTCAAAGGGATGAAAAGATCTGTGCAGCATGGTCTATAGACGGACGCATCTAATGGGAAGAAGCATCTCATATTATAGACCAAGCACAGAAACAGTACTATTCTTCTTCCATTGCTGATTGTTCATGTTCATTGCTGATTGTTCGGGAGACCAGAAATGTCTGTTTAGAATTATTAACAAGTTATTAGACAGGAAGAAGGATCCAATATATCCCAACACTGATAATGATCATGATCTTGCTAATAGTTTTTGTGATTATTTTGTAGGTAAGATAAGAAGTATTCGGGAAGAGTTAACTGGTTTAAGTTCTAACAGAAGTACTGACACCCTTTCAGAAATTGTTCCTGTCACTTCTACTAGCGTGTCGGAATTTGCTCTTGCCACATCTACTGAAATCAGAAAAATCATCATGAATTCCCTGTGTCTTCTTGTGATTTAGATCCTGTACCTACTTGCTTAATTAAAGAATTTGTCAGTGACTTTGTTCCTTATATCACTGAGATAGTTAATAAATCTCTAAAGTGTGGATTCTTTCCCGAATGTTTACAACATGCCCTTATCAAACCCCTTCTGAAAAAACCGTCTCTTGACAGACAGGATTTGAAAAACTACAGACCAATTGCAAATCTGAAATACTTAGGCAAGGTAATAGAAAGAGTTGTGTCTGGTCGATTACAGTCTTACTTGAAGAATGAGAATTTGCAAAATCCTTTCCAGTCAGCATACAGGGAGATGCATAGCGTGGAAAGTGCATTGTTACGGGTAAACAATGATGTATTAATTGGTATGGATAATGGAAATGTCTCTGGTTTAGTACTGCTTGATCTCAGCAGTGGTTTTGATACTGTTGATCATTGCATTTTGCTTAATAGATTACAGGAAATAGGTCTCAGTGGTGTGGTTTTGAAGTGGTTTATGTCGTATCTTTCTAGTAGATCACAAGAAGTTTGTATCCGTGATGCTACCTCTGCTTCAGTTAGTTTAGATTTTTCTGTCCTCCAAGGATCTGTTCTCGGTCCGCAATTGTTTAATGTTTATACTCTGCCCATACAACATATTATTCAGAAACACAGTATCAATTATCATATGTATGCGGATGACTTACAGCTTTATTTTATTTGCAGACCAGTCCAGAAAGAAATAGATGAAAATGTGAAAAAAATTGAAAATTGTATAGCTGATGTAAGGAACTGGATGATTGAGAGTCGCTTAAAACTAAATAGCGAGCGAACTCTGGGGAAATTGCTCTTAGTCCCTTTAAATTAGGGGCAATTTTAATGATGAGAGGAAAAGGGGACCCTTATCGAAAGGGATAAGACACTTATTAGAAAAGAAAAGGAGCACATGTCAAAGTACAAAGGGTAGTTATCAGAGGTGAAAATGGGGCACTCCTTACACCTGAAAAGAGGCACTCACCAGGGATGAAAAAAGGCACTTATGAGAATGGGAAATGGGCATTTGTCGACGGAAAAGGGGCACCCACAAGATTTTGATAGGGGCATTTATAAGAGGTAAAAAGGGGCATTTATGAAAAGGGGATAGGTCTCTTATTAGAAAGGAAAAGGGGCACGTATCCTTGTTAAAAGGGAAATTATCATATGTGAAAAGGGGCACTTATCGCTTCTGAAAAGGGGCACTGACCGGATATGAGAAGGGGCACTAATGAGAATGAAAAATGGGCACTTATAATAAAGGAAAATATGCATTTGTTGAAAGAAAAGGGGCACCGATCAGATTTTAATAGGGGCATTTATCGGAGGTGAAAGTGGGCTTTTATGAGAAGGGGGAAGTGGCTCTTATTAAAAAGAAAAAAAGAGGCACATGTTAAAGATACTATGTCCCTTCTGCAGTCAGCATGAAATTCTGTAGAACTTTGCAGGAATTATGAATATGTCGTGTATGTCCTATCTGTGAATTTTAAACGTTAGCAATATCCTAATATTCAAATTATGCAAGGAAACCTGTTTACTTGCTTGACCTCACTGTCAGACACTATCGAGTGACTGCCTGGCTTTTTTCATATTTGGTAATAACATACATAAAATGAGCTGTAAAGGGTACATGAGCATTTGTCTACATCAATAACCCACTTCTTGTAATGGCCAAAATTAAACTGATTGAATCTTTGCGCAGCATAAAACGTACGACCATTCGGTACAATGGTCTGAAAAATCAGACTATTACTTACTGGCTCTATAGCTCCTAAGTCGATTCGACAACTAATAGTCGTTATTTTCCCACTTATAAAGACATTTTCAAGCCCCCCTTTTATAGGCAAGTTCTAAATTAGTATTGTCTTTCAAATGCCGTTGGAATTTAACCTTTTCATTTTTTGGGCCTGCAAATGGGACATAGTATCTAAAATAAACGGGACACTTATCAGAGATGAAAAGGGGCAACAGGTGAAAAGGGGATGGGGCATTTTTACAAAGTAATGCGGGCACTTTTCAAAGTAAAAGGGGCATCTTTCCGATGTAAAAAGGGGCACTTCTTACAAAATTAAAGGGGCACTTTTCCTATGTAAAAAGGGGCATCTTTCCTATGTAAAAAGGGACACTTCTTACAAAATTAGAGGGGCACTTTTCCTATGTAAAAAGGGGCACTTTTGGGGTACTTGAAAAAGCGGGGGCATTGTGCCCCCCGCCCCCGAGGGCCGCCTCTGCTCCCTCTGCTCCCTCTGCTCCCGCAGCACAGGTGACGTTCCAAAGAATCTGAAAATTAGCAAAATAATTCCTTTATTTAAGAAAGGTGATTCTCACCTTGTTTCTAACTATCGACCCATATTCTTATAACCCTGTCTTAAAAAAGAAATATAAGAAAAAATAGATTACAAAAGAATATTTAGTCACCTTGAAAAACTTTTATTACTAAGTGATTGTCGGTATGGTTTTAGACCACATTATTCATGTAACCTTGCAGTTAATGACTTACAGGATCGAATAATGACAAAGATGAATAATGGTCCGATTTATTCCTTTGGTATTTTTCTTGATCTTACTAGGGGTCATTTTAGACACCATTTTAATCTTCATGATTATGTTAGTATGGACGGCCGTTAGTTCCGCAGCACGCGTCATCACGTGTTCTTCATTTACCACAATCCCATTCGTTTTGCACGCAGTGCTTGTTAGCCCTTTCTCGGTCCCTTCCTCTATCCCAATTCATTTCAGACTTCTTAGGCGTAGTCTCTAGCATCCAATCAAGGTCACTGAAATCGTCGTTCTCCTTAACCCTTTGAGAGCGAGCCCGCGCACGGCGATTGTTTCCCCTGTGACGGAGCGATTTCGGTTACATCGCCAGTAATGGAAAATTTGGCGGTGCTTTCTACTTTCATGGCTCATTGCGCCTCATTCAGTCATTTTCGTGATTTTTAGTAAATGTAAAAATTAAAGATCAGACTTTTGTCTTTCTAAAAATATAAGTTTTGTTCATCAATACGAAAAATAAGGTCTGTTATTTTTGAGGAAAATTGCCGCCTTATTTTGCTGAAGCTTCAAGTCTTTCCTTTTCAATACACTCACAATACAAATTGCTTAAGCACCACTGCACGCGCAGATCGGTCGATACCTCCATTCATTTCCCCATTGTCAATGATTGTCGTCTGCTAAAGCTCGGCCGATTATCAACCGTTTTACATGGGTTTTCGACACATTTTGTAACTATATTCTGACCAGCATTGTGCCATGATCTACACTAAATGCCCTTTCTTTTAAATGTGCAAATCAAATATAGGACTATTTGGGAAATGAATTTGAGATGAACATTGTTTTATTCTCGAAAAAAAAAAATTGACTTTGAATGCTTTCGACTTCGTTTCTCATGATTTGAAATATTCATTTTTGTTTTAGTTTTTGCCTTCCGCTTAATTTTGTTTATTTTTTCTCTATTTATTCATCTCTTAGAACCCTATTTTGATATGAGGTTGCTGTATTAAATAAATATAAAATATAAATGTATTAAGTAAATATTTATTGAATTTTTGTACGTATATTTGATTTGTTTTGTTTGTAATGGAAAGAGCTAAATGAATGACAGAGATTAGAACAAAATCATAATTCATCACAATCATCTCTCTCTCTCTCTTTCTATCTATTTATCTATCTATCTCTGTCTGTCTCTCTCTGTCTCCCTCCTCCCCCTCCCTCTCTGAATACGTCAGGAATTTCGTGAAATTGGAACTGTGCTTCAGTGTGTTTTATTTCCGCATCACGTTGTTGTATGTTTTTTTTTTTGGAAAGGGTGTGGCTAATAAGGAGTTAATCGCCGTAGTCTTGGTAGTCTTTTATTTATTCGAAAATAAATGATATTGAAAATATAGTCATTCATTATATGTTACGAAACAATAAAGAAAGAAGTGCAAACAACGTGAGAATTCAATTTGTGTCTTCGTCTCCATCTGTGTTCTCGTTCAACCTATCACGTCAATAAAACTTTGTCAACCTGTTCCTTCCGTTGGAGTTTACAACAATGACAACGAACTTTACCCTTGGCCACGTTCATTGTTCCTCTTACGTAACTTCCGTTCCGTTCTTCTATAGAGTACCGAAGCTGTGACGTCTTAAAAATCTATTTTTTGAATTTCTTAATTTTTTCTTCATTTTCCGAAAGAGCACCAATGAAAAATAATGTCCAAATGTCGAAAACCAATTGAATATGTTAAGTATTTGCCGAGATATGACCATCTGAATACAAAGATTGCCTTTTCAGTGTTATATTGCTCTGGCTCATAATATTAGGAGCCAGAGCAATATAACACTGAGTTCCCATAGGCAATCTTTTTATTCAGATGGTCATATCTCAGCCAATACTTAACATATTAAATTGGTTTTCGACATTTGGACATTATTTTTGGTGCTCTTTCGGAAAATGAAGAAAAAATTGAGAAATTCCAAAAATAGATTTTTGATGACGTCACACTTCACCACTGTATTGTTGGAGTTTACAACCATGACAACGAACTTTACCCTTGGCCACGTTCATTGTTCCTCTTACGTAACTTAGCTGTAGGGGGCCTAAGACATAACTCTTTTCGTATATTCTATATAGGTCTAAAATACTTTCAAATATTCCTGCGTCATTTTTGGTTGTATATACTTTGTCAATACTTACAAACTATAATTGTCAAAATTTGCCAATACTTACAAACTATTACGTTTCCCCTATCATCTTCCGCTCTAGAATCCTATCTTTTTTTTTGGGTAATTTGTTGTGTCCTTTTCATACTTATTTTTTCTTGTCTCCCTCTTCAAGATTTCTTCGGTTTTGGTAGGGTATTTATGCTATTTATTTTTTTATAAATAAAAGAGAAAGTTTTATTCTTTCTCTTATAATGTTGTCCACCTTCTTCTAGATAACCCTTTGTGCTAAAGTATAATGTCCGATGTATATTATTTCTGTCAATAACATAAATGAACGTATCATTTTATTTTGACGCAACAAAGATTTACATTAAAAATCAAAACTTTTACTTTCTATAATTTTTGTACAGTAGTATTCTTCTCATTTCGACATTATCAGTCGCTCGTTCTCTATTTTCGTTCCCTATAATAAATATAAGGTATAATTTTGTGTACATTATCAGGGATATGTTATAATAATTTGTCTCAAGGTAGGAATGATGCCGGCATACTAGCAAATGTCGGAATAGAAAACAACATGAAAGATGAAGATGGAAAACGACATTGACAGAAAGACAGAGAGAGAAAGACAGACATACATACAGACAATGGGAGAGAGAGAGAGAGAGAGAGAGAGAGAGAGAGGGGGGCGGGAGGGATAGAAAGTTGGACGTAGTCTGTACTGTATTTATTATTATGATATTTGTCTCTCCGAATCTCCGACCACCCCCCTAGCTCTAATTTAAAAAAAAATATCTTTTCGCTAAAGTATAATGTCCGACGTATATAAGTAACGTCAATATCATAGCATAATAAACATTTTTTTCATATCATTTTGATGCAACACAGATTTACATTTAAAAGTTTTACTTTTTATAATTATTGTACAGTAATATTCTTCTCATATCAAAATCATCAGGCGCTCGTTCTGTGTTTTCCTTCTCCATATCGAGGTTATGGTATAATAATTTATCTCAAGATCGAAAGGAATACTTTTGGACGGAAAACAGTACCAAAGATGAAGATGGAAAATGGCGCTGAGAAAGCGAGCAAGAGATATAGAGAAAGACATACAGAGAGAGAAACAATCATTTCTCATGTCATCTTTTCGTCTGTGACATTTTACTAAGTCACATTTTTATTATTCCTTTATCTTTCCATGATTGTTATATATTTGAATGAATATTTCAGATAGGGTCAAATCTGGTTCTACGTTATAATTATGATCATCTAATTTTATTTAGGAGTAAGTCGAAACGCGATCTCATCAAAAATCGCGGAACAGAAAACACTATGAGAGATGAAGATAGAAAATGACATTGAGAAAACGAGAGAGAGAAAGAAAGTTGGACGTATTGTTATTTATTATTATGCTATTTGTCTCTCCGATCAACACCAACTGCCCCCGCTGTGGATTCCTCTTCAGTTTCTTTTTTTGTAAAATCATGATTTACACTCAACATTTTTACTTTTTTATAATTATTGTACAGTAATATTCTTTTTATTTCGATATCATCAGGCGCTCGTACCGTGTTTTCCTTCTTCATATCGAGGTTATGGTATAATAGTTTATCTCAAGATCGAAAGGAATACTTTCGGAATAAAAGCAAATAGCGGAACGGAAAACAGTACCAGAGATGAAGACTGCAAATGGAGCTGAAAACGCGAGCGAGAGAGAGAGAGAGAGAGAGAAATACAGAGAGAGAGAGAAAAAGAGAGAAAAGGAGAAAGGAAAAAAAGCTATAAAGAGTGAGAGACAAAGAAAAAGAGAAACAGAGAGAAAAACGATCCTTTCTCATGTCTTTTTTGCGTCTGTGACATTTTACTAAATCACATTTGTATTATTCCTTTATCTTTCCATGGTTGTTATATATTTAAATGAATATTTCAAATAGTCAAGAGTCAAATTTGGTTCTACATTATAATTATGATCAGTTATTTGGGAGTACTTCGGAACGTGATCCCGTAAACATTCTTTGAAAACAGTAACGACAACTGCAAAACAACAAGACCCCCCCCCCAAAGGGTTATCTGAACCCGATATACATGTACACTTGTACAGTATACAAGGATCATTGTGAATAGATCTATAGACTATACCCTTACCTTATTTCCGCTCTTCTATTGTTGGAGTTTATTACTATGACAACGACCTTTACCCTCGGCCACGTCTATTGTTCCTCTTATGTAACTTAGCTGTATAGCTGGGCCAGTTTTCCAAATGATCTGCGCATGCGCTATGTTCCTGCTCGTCGAAGCAAGAATCCTGGCAAGAATATAGAACGGACGCACGCGTACGCGTCCGTCTCCAGCTGTACGGGTATTTCGAGGGCCCGAACACTAACTTAGGGTAAAGTTGAAATGTTGAAATGAAATTACTTTTTCTCGATTTTTTTCTACGTAACTTTATTATTTTTTTAATAGATGAGATGAATGAATATATCTAAATAATACTTCAAAGAACTTTAGCACATAACCCGTTCCTTCCGACATTATTCAGCCCGGTAGCCGCCTCACAAACGAGAATAAAAATCAAAGACTCGACCAGTTCGCTGCCGTGCATGCGTTCAGTGGGCCGTACAATGCGTGTGCATTCAAGCCTGGCCAGCGGCTTCGACGAGCAGGAACATAGCGCATGCGCAGATCTGGGCCACCTATACAGCTAAGTTACGTAAGAGGAACAATTGACGTGGACGAGGGTATAGGTCGTTGTCATGGTTATAAACTCCAACAATAGAAGAGCGGAAATAAGGTAATTGGATGCTGACATACAGCATTGATGATCCATGTATGTATACTACATGTATATCGGGTTAAAATAACCCTTGGGGTGGGGGGAGATCTTGTTGTTTTGCAGTTGTCGTTTTCAAGCTTCAACTCTCATAGTGATTTCTGTACTCCTAAATAAAAATAGCTGATCATAATTATAACGTAGTACCGAATTTGACCCTATCTAAAATATTAATTCAAATATATAACAATCAATGAAAGATAAATGAATAATACAAATGTGATTTAGTAAAATGTCACTGACGAAAAGATGACATAAGAAATGATTGTTTCTTTTTCAGATTGTCTCTTTCATTGTCTCTCTGTCTCTCTCTCTCTCTTTCTCTCTCTTTTTCTCTCCCTGTATTTCTCTCTCTTTCTCTCTTTCTCTCTCTCCTGCTCGCCTTCTCAGCGCCATTTCCCATCTTCATCTCTGGTAATGTTTTCCGTTCCGCTATTTGCTTTTATTCCGAAAGTATTCCTTTCGATCTTGAAATAAATTAATATACCATAACCTCGACACGGAGAAGAAAAACACGGAACGAGCGCCCGATTATAATCGAAAAAAGAAGAATATTAATGTACAATAATTATAAAAAGTAAAATTGTTGAATATAAATCATGAAAAAAAGAAAGTAAAAAGTAATCCAGAGCGGGTGAGTTGGGGGTTGATCGGAGAGACAAATAGCATAATAATAAATAACAATACGTCCAACATTCTCTCCCTCTCTCTCTCTCGTTTTCTATCTTCATCTCTCATAGTGTTTTCTGTTCCGCGATTTTTAATGAGATCGCGTTTCGACGTACTCCTAAATAAAAAGAGCTGTTCATAATTATAACCTAAAACCAAATTTGACCCTATCTGAAATATTCATTCAAAATATATAACAGTCATGGAAAGATAAAGGTATAATTAAAAAATGATTAAGTAAAATGTCACAGACGAAAATATGACATGATAAATGATTGTTTCTCTCTCTGTATGTCTCTTTCTCTCTCTCTCTCTCTTTCTTACTCGCTTTCTCAGCGTCATTTTCCATCTTCATCTTTGGTACTGTTTTCCGTTCTGCTATTTGCTTTTATTCTGAAAGTATTTATTTCGATCTTGAGATAAATTATCATACCATAACCTCGATATGGAGAAGGAAAACACAGAACGAGCGCCTGATGATTTCAAAATGAGAAGAATATTACTGTACAATAATTATAAACAGTAAAACTTTTGAATGTAAATCTCTGTTGCATCAAAATGATATGAAGAAAAAAAGTTTATTATGCTATATTGACGGTACTTATTAACGTCGGACAGATATAAAGAAACAAAAAAGAAAGTAACTAAAGAAAAACATCAGAGCTGGGGGGATTGGAGAGACAATTATCATAATAATAAATACAGTAAAGACTACGTTCAACTTTCGATCTCCCCCCTCTCTCTCTCTCCCCCTCTCCCACTCTCTGTCTGTATGTCTGTCTTTCTATCTCTGTCTTTTTGTCAATGTCGTTTTGCATCTTCATCTTTCATGTTGTTTTATATTCCGCCATTTGCTTGTATGCCGGCATCATCTCTTCCTTGAGATAAATTATTATAACATATCCCTAATGATGTACACATTATACCTTATATTTATTATAGGGGACGAAAATAGAGAATGAGCGGCTGATAACGGCTGAGAAGAATGTTACTGTACACAAATTATAGAAAGTAAAAGTTTTGATTTGGTTTGTAAATCTCTGTTGCATCAAATTAAAATAATACGTTCATTATAATGTTATTGACAGAAATAATATACATCGGACATTATATACTTTAGCACAAAAGGGTTATCTAAAAGAAGGTGGACAACATTATAAGAGAAAGAATAAAACTTTCTCGTTTATTTATTTAAAAAAATAGCATAAATTCCAAATCTTGAAGAGGGAGACAGGAAAAAATATAAAAAGGACACAACAAATAAAAACAAAAAATAGGATTCTAGAGCGGAAGATGATAGGGGAAACGTAATAGTTCCTAAGAATTGGCAAATTTTGACCTAAAAGAGTTATGTCTTAGGCCCACCTACTGTTACGTAAGAGTAGTACGTTAGAGGAACAATGAACGTGGCCGAGGGTCAAGTTCGTTGTCATGGTTATAAACTCCAACAATAGAAGAGCGGAGGTAAGGTATTTGGGTGCGTGCCGTCATAAGCTTCTACAGGGCGAGCGCGGATTACGCTGCTCCCAATGAAGTACCAGCAGTATCAGTAATTGTGTATGGAAGGTCTCAGCGAAAGTCAATATCTATGGGACAGACACCGCGGAACTGTATACGCTGCTATACGAATTTCTTGTGAGAGAAAACTTGACATGTTTATGAAAAGTACAATTATAGTGAATAATATGAAAGTACACAAAACAGGAGCAATGGGTAATGATAGTATATACTTTGGAAATACCCTCAAATCAACTAGTTTAGTGAATTAGTGGCAGGGAAAGGCAATTTTAGGCCTGTAGAGACGTCATTTATCTGCCTCTAATGGGAACCTGGTGTACCAGGTTCCCGTCCGTGAGTGCGCTCCACGGGAACCTGGTATAAAAGGTTCCCGGAAGGAACGGGATAATAGCTAATAATAAGCTGGAAAACTTTGTCAACATATTAGGGATATATCTCGGCTTCTGTAGAAGCCCGTCGTCACAGACATAACAACTCGCTCGGCTTCTGTAGAAGCCCGTCGTCTCCAAAGTGTTAAGGTATGGTTAGGGTTAGGTATAGACAAAACTTTGAGGTATGGTTAGGGTTAGGTGTAGAGGAACTTTAAGGTTTGGTTAGGGTTAGGTGTAAAGAAACTTTGAGGTGTGGTAAGGGTGAGGGTTTGAGTTAGGTATACACAAACTTTGAGGTATGGTTAGGGTTAGGTAAAGAGAAACTTTGAGGTTTGGTTAGGGTTAGGTATAGACAAACATTGAGGTATGGTTAGGGTTAGGTATAGAAATACTTTGAGGTATGGTTAGGGTTAGGTGAAGAGGACCTTTGAGGTTTTGTTAGGTCAAGGTATAGAAAAACTTTTAGGTATGGTGAGGGTAAGGGTTAGGTATATAGAAACTTTGATGTATGGTTAGGGTTAGGTATAGAGAAACTTTGAGGTTTGGTTAGGGTTAGGTAAAGAGAAACTTTGAGGTATGGTTGGGTTAGGTACAGTAGAACTTTGAGGTAGGGTGAGGGTAAAGGTAAGATAAAGAGAAACTTTGAGGTTTGGTTAAAGTTAGGTAGAAGGAAACTTTGAGGTTTGGTAAGGGTTACGTATAGAGAAACTTTGAGGAAGGGTTAAGTATAGAAAAAACTTTGAGGTATGGTTAGGGTTAGGTGTAAAAAAACTTTGAGGTTTGGTAAGGGTTAGGTATAGAGAAACTTTAAGGTGTGGTAAGGGTGAGGGTTTGAGCTAGGTATACAGAAATTTTGAGGTATGGTTAGGGTTAGGTATAGTAGAACTTTGAGGTAGGGTGAGGATAAGGGTAAGTAAAGGTTAGGTATATAGAAACTTTGACATATGGTTAGGGTTAGATATAGAGAAACTTTGAGGTTTGGTTAGGGTTAGGTAGAAGGAAACTTTGAGGTATGGTTAGGGTTAGGTATAGACAAAGCTTTGAGGTATGGTTAGGGTTAGGTGTAGAGGAACTTTAAGGTTTGGTTAGGGTTAGGTGTAAAGAAACTTTGAGGTGTGGTAAGGGTGAGGGTTTGAGTTAGGTATACACAAACTTTGAGGTATGGTTAGGGTTAGGTAAAGAGAAACTTTGAGGTTTGGTTAGGGTTAGGTATAGACAAACATTGAGGTATGGTTAGGGTTAGGTATAGAAATACTTTGAGGTATGGTTAGGGTTAGGTGAAGAGGACCTTTGAGGTTTTGTTAGGGTTAGGTATAGAGAAACTTTGAGGTGTGGTAAGGGTGAGGGTTAGAGTTAGGTATACAGAAACTTTGAGGCATGGTTAGGTCAAGGTATAGAAAAACTTTTAGGTATGGTGAGGGTAAGGGTTAGGTATATAGAAACTTTGAGGTATGGTTAGGGTTAGGTATAGAGAAACTTTGAGGTTTGGTTAGGGTTAGGTAAAGAGAAACTTTGAGGTATGGTTGGGTTAGGTACAGTAGAAATTAAAGGTAGGGTGAGGGTAAAGGTAAGATAAAGAGAAACATTGAGGTTTGGTTAAAGTTAGGTAGAAGGAAACTTTGAGGTTTGGTTAGGGTTACGTATAGAGAAACTCTGAGGTTTGGTTAGGGTTAGGTAAAGAGAAACTTTGAGGTATGGTTGGGTTAGGTACAGTAGAAATTAAAGGTAGGGTGAGGGTAAAGGTAAGATAAAGAGAAACATTGAGGTTTGGTTAAAGTTAGGCAGAAGGAAACTCTGAGGTTTGGTTAGGGTTACGTATAAAGAAACTTTGAGGAAGGGTTAGGTATAGAAAAAACTTTGAGGTATGGTAAGGGTTAGGTGTAAAAAAAACTTTGAGGTTTGGTAAGGGTTAGGTATAGAGAAACTTTAAGGTGTGGTAAGGGTGAGGGTTTGAGCTAGGTATACAGATATTTTGAGGTATGGTTAGGGTTAGGTATAGTAGAACTTTGAGGTAGGGTGAGGGTGAGGGTAAAGGTAAGATATAGAGAAACTTTGAGGTTTGGTTAGGGTTAGGTATAAGGAAACTTTGAGGTATGGCTAGGGTTAGGTATAGTGGAACTTTGAGGTAGGGTGAGGATGAGGGTTAGGGTTAGATAAAGAGAAACTTTGAGGTTTGGTTAGGGTTAGGTATAGAGAAACTTTGAGGTTTGGTTAGGGTTAAGTATAGAGAAACTTTGAGGTATGGTTCGGTTAGGTATAGTAGAACTTTGAGGTAGGGTGAGGGTGAGGGTAAAGGTAAGATATAGAGAAACTTTGAGGTTTGGTAAGGGTTAAGTAGAAGGAAACTTTGAGGTATGAATAGGGTTAGGAATAGTGGAACTTTGAGGTAGGGTGAGGATGAGGGTAAGTAAAGGTTAGGTATATAGAAACTTTGACGTATGGTTAGGGTTAGATATAGAGAAACTTTGAGGTTTGGTTAGGGTTAGGTAGAAGGAAACTTTGAGGTATGGTATGGGTTAGGTATAGTGGAACTTTGAGGTAGGGTAAAGATAAAGGTAAGTAAAGGTTAGGTATATAGAAACTTTGACGTATGGTTAGGGTTAGATATAGAGAAACTTTGAGGTTTGGTTAGGGTTAGGTAAAAGGAAACTTTGAGGTATGGTTAGGGTTAGGTATAGTGGAACTTTGAGGTAGGGTAAGGATAAGGGTAAGTAAAGGTTAGGTATATAGAAACTTTGACGTATGGTTAGGGTTAGATATAGAGAAACTTTGAGGTTTGGTTAGGGTTAGGTAGAAGGAAACTTTGAGGTATGGTTAGGGTTAGGTATAGTGGAACTTTGAGGTAGGGTGAGGAGGAGAGTTAGGGTTAGATATAGAGAAATCTTGAGGTTTGGTTAGGGTTAGGTATAGATAAACATTGAGGTATGGTTAGGGTTAGGTATAGAAATACTTTGAGGTATGGTTAGGGTTAGGTGAAGAGGTCCTTTGAGGTTTTGTTAGGGTTAGGTGTAGAGAAACTTTGAGGTGTGGTAAGGGTGAGGGATAGAGTTAGGTATACAGAAACTTTGAGGCATGGTTAGGTCAAGGTATAGAAAAACTTTTAGGTATGGTGAGGGTAAGGGTAAGGTATATAGAAATTTCGAGGTATGGTTAGGGTTAGGTATAGAGAAACTTTGAGGTTTGGTTAGGGTTAGGTAAAGAGAAACTTTGAAGTATGGTTGGGTTAGGTACAGTAGAAATTTAAGGCAGGGTGAGGGTAAAGGTAAGATAAAGAGAAACATTGAGGTTTGGTTAAAGTTAGGTAGAAGGAAACTTTAAGGTTTGGTTAGGGTTACGTATAGAGAAACTTTAAGGAAGGGTTAGGTATAGAAAAAACTTTGAGGTATGGTTAGGGTTAGGTGTTAAAAAACTTTGAGGTTTGGTAAGGGTTAGGTATAGAGAAACTTTAAGGTGTGGTAAGGGTGAGGGTTTGAGCTAGGTATACAGAAATTTTGAGGTATGGTTAGGGTTAGGTATAGTGGAACTTTGAGGTAGGGTGAGGGTGAGGGTAAAGGTAAGATATAGAGAAACTTAGAGGTTTGGTTAGGGTTAGGTATAAGGAAACTTTGAGGTATGGCTAGGGTTAGGTATAGTGGAACTTTGAGGTACGGTGAGGATGAGGGATAGGGTTAGATATAGAGAAACTTTGAGGTTTGGTTAGGGTTAGGTATAGAGAAACTTTGAGGTTTGGTTAGGGTTAGGTATAGAGAAACTTTGAGGTATGGTTAGGTTAGGTATAGTAGAACTTTGAGGTAGGGTGAGGGTGAGGGTAAAAGTAAGATATAGAGAAACTTTGACGTATGGTTAGGGTTAGATATAGAGAAACTTTGAGGTTTGGTTAGGGTTAGGTAGAAGGAAACTTTGAGGTATGGTTAGGGTTAGGTATAGTGAAACTTTGAGGTAGGGTGAGGATAAGGGTAAGTAAAGGTTAGGTATATAGAAACTTTGACGTATGGTTACGGTTAGATATAGAGAAACTTTGAGGTTTGGTTAGGGTTAGGTAGAAGGAAACTTTGAGGTATGGTTAGGGTTAGTTATAGTGGAACTTTTAGGTAGAGTGAGGATAAGAGTTAGGGTTAGATATAGAGAAATTTTGAGGTTTGGTTAGGGTTAGGTAGAAGGAAACTTTGAGGTATGGTTAGGGTTAGGTATAGTGGAACTTTGAGGTAGGGTAAGGATAAGGGTAATTAAAGGTTAGGTATATAGAAACTTTGAGGTTTGGTTAGGGTTAGGTATAAAGAAACTTTGAGGTTTGGTTAGGGTTAGGTAGAAAGAAACTTTGAGGTATGGTTAGGGTTAGGTATAGTGGAATTTTGAGGTAGGCTGAGGATAAGGGTAAGTAAAGGTTAGGTATATAGAAACTTTGACGTATGGTTAGGGTTAGATATAGAGAAACTTTGAGGTTTGGTTAGGGTTAGGTATATAAAACTTTGAGGTATGGTTAGGGTTAGGTATAGTGGAACTTTGAGGTAGGGTAAGGATAAGGCTAAGTAAAGGTTAGGTATATAGAAACTTTGACGTATGGTTAGGGTTAGATATAGAGAAACTTTGAGGTTTGGTTAGGGTTAGGTATAAAGAAACTTTGAGGTTTGGTTAGGGTTAGGTAGAAAGAAACTTTGAGGTATGGTTAGGGTTAGGTATAGTGGAATTTTGAGGTAGGCTGAGGATAAGGGTAAGTAAAGGTTAGGTATATAGAAACTTTGACGTATGGTTAGGGTTAGATATAGAGAAACTTTGAGGTTTGGTTAGGGTTAGGTAGAAGGAAATTTTGAGGTATGGTTAGGGTTAGGTATAGTGGAACTTTGAGGTTGGGTGAGGAGGAGAGTTAGGCTTAGATATAGAGAAATTTTGAGGTTTGGTTAGGGTTAGGTTTAGAGAAACTTTAAGGTTTGGTAAGGGTGAGGGATTGAGTTAGGTAAACAGAAACTTTGAGGTATGGTTAGGGTTAGGTATAGTAAAACTTTGAGGTAGGGTAAGGGTGAGGGTAAGGGTAAGACATAGAAAAATTTTGAGGTATGGTTAGGGTTAGGGTTAGGGTTAGGTATAGAGAAACTGTGAGGTGTGGTAAGGGTGAGGGTTTAAGTTAGGTATACAGAAACTTTCAGGTATGGTTAGGGTTAGGTATAGTAGAACTTTGAGGAAGGGTGAGGGTGAGGGTACGGGTAAGATATAGAAAAATTTTGAGGTTAGGGTTAGGGTTAGGGTTAGGAATAGTGGAACTTTAAAGTAGGGTGAAAATAAGGGTAAGTAAAGGTTAGGTATATAGAAACTTTGAGGTATGGTTAGGGTTAGATATAGAGAAACTTTGAGGTTTGGTTAGGGTTAGGTAGAAGGAAACTTTGAGGTATGGTTAGGGTTAGTTATAGTGGAACTTTTAGGTAGGGTGAGGATGAGAGTTAGTGTTAGATATAGAGAAATTTTGAGGTTTGGTTAGGGTTAGGTATAGAGAAACTTTGAGGTTTGGTTAGGGTTAGGTAGAAGGAAACTTTGAGGTATGGTTAGGGTTAGGTATAGTGGAACTTTGAGGTAGGGTGAGGATAAGGGTA